>JAUMJM010000017.1:0-40000 GCA_033558235.1 Neomorphus geoffroyi | reverse complement strand
ATTCTCATCGGCACCGACACCGCCTCTTTAGCGGGCGCCGACCCCCACGACCTCCGTGCGAATCCCCCATCCCGCCCGGACGGCAGAGCCGTCGCACTCCCCCCCGCCCCGCCCGCCCCGTCGGGCGCGGCACCGCCCCGCGCCGCCAACCGTGGGGCCGCAGCGCCCTCTGGCGGCGCTGGGTGGCAAAGGCGGTCCTGGAGGTGCGGAAGGCTCCCCGCCGCAAGGCACCGCACCTGCCGTGTTCCTCCGTGGGGCAGGAGCACACACATGCCAGTGCAGGTGCGCATAAACGCGCAGTGAAGCCCTCTCCAGGGCAAATGTAAAAGCACCGTTAGGTTGTCCTTGAAAGAAAGCCACTAAGTTGTTGCTGACATCAGAGCAGAGGGAGGTGTGCTGTGCAAGAACTGATAGAAGTAGCCACTATTACAAACATTGGAATATTTTGATTTAAGTAGCGGTGTTTTTCTGTAGAACTGTTTTTCTAACTAACTTCAGTTAAGCCCTATCCAAGTAGCAGTATTTTTTTAAAGTTTGACAGACCCAGGTTGTTTTTCTGATAGTATGTTTTTTTAAATAGTGCTGTTCCCAAACAGCACTATTTAAAAAGTGCTGTTCTTTCCTTATCTAAGAGTGCAAGGTTGGACAGAGAACTAGCTCCAAAGCTCTAATTAGCAGAGATTTGGCTGTTGTTCATAATAAAATTACAATTAGTCCTTGGAAAGTAGTAGAATATGCATGAGATTTCTGGGAGAATTTATACATGTGCATGTAAGTGGGATATATATTCTGTCCCAGCTCTTGTCTCATTGCACCTGATTGATGGAAACAATTCCCTCGTGTCCAGGGCTGAAATAAAGGATGTTTGCATTCTAAAATTCCAAAACAAGTCTTAAGAGAGTTTATTTGCTGGCATTTTTGGTATCAGAATCAAACAGCAGCTGTCTTTTCTAATGGCCAAAATAGCCAAGGATCCACTTTGCACCAACACTGTGTGGTCCTGAGGTTGTTGGGAGATCTGCTGTCTGCCAGCCAAGCAGCCTCGTGAGCTGCCCTTGGCAGGTCACAGTAAGTTGCAAATATTGGATCATCCTCCTTCTAAAGGATCCTCCAAGATAAAGCATTGTGATTTGTAACATGATGCTCTTTCTTCTGAACAGAAGAGGGTCTCCAGCATGTTGCTCTCTGGTGGGACATCAAGATTTGTCCTTGGGTTTTAGGTATGAACACACTAGTGCCGGTAATACTTTTTACATGAGATGGTTCAGAACTAACACATTACCTCAGATCCAGGTGCTTTTTCAGCAGAAGGGTGTTATACCTGTGATCCTATAACAATAAAGAATGCAAATTTCTTATGGCAGGGCAGAAATGCCATGGGGAGAGTTAAGGGTTAGCTGTCAATCAGGTGGTTCAGTAGGGCAGGAAGAAGAAGCAGCATCTCTCCAGGACTCTCGGAGTTCTCTGGGACAGTGTCCATCAGAGAGGACTGCTGTGTTCTGTTTTATCACAAATTTTGTGGTTTGGCCTTGTACAAACCTAGGAGAGGCTCTGGGAAAGCTAGGACCTGCCTAGACCAGTGGCAGCCTGGTAATATCAGCTACTCCTCATTTCTTTAGTGTGCACAGGAAAAGGTTTCTGGAGCACTTAAGCATTACTATTTAAATCCTGCTGAAATCTGGATTAAGCATGACCATAAAGACAACCCTAAATAGTGCTATGCTTAAGATAAGGCATGATATTGTAGCTGAGCCACCATCCCACTTGTCCATGAAACCAGTAACAGTGGCAATAGGGCTGAGTATCTGATCTAACATAAGCACTACTGAAAACACATTAAAGAGCTATCTAGAGCTGCATTATGTATGTGTAAACTACTGACAAAGTGGGGAAGGATGTTAAGGGACAATGGGACCTAGTGTGATTAATCCTGGAGAAAGAAAGGTGTGAACATGGGCATAGCCAAGAACACATAATGACTGGATAAGGAAACCACACACCTGCAGGCTCATAAAGGAATGGTGATTCAAGAGAGATAGACTATCAATATTAATCCGACATTAAGTCTTCAAAGGTAAAACAATTTCAGGATGAAGTATAAGATTTTCAGACATGCTCAGCACTGGCCACACTTGACTTTCAGCAGAATGAACAAGAAATGTGCTGTTTTAAAATAATGGTGGAACTTTTTTAAGAGTGGAGTAGAAATCAAACCCAAACTAATACGCTGCAGATTCATTACTTTTGTTGTTCTTTCAAAGTTGTTTAGCCCAGTTAAACTCGATTAGAGATATTGGGCCAATGTCCAGACAAATGTAATTGGAAATGAAATAGCTGTAAAATGTTCAAATTTAGTCTGGGGCAAAAGACAGATTAATTATTTTCTGACTGTGACTGGAATTTGGCAACTAGAATGGTGGCTGAGGTACATTTAGGACCAAGATTATTTTTCCCCTCTACTGTTGCAGATTTTTTAAAATTCCTAAATTGAGCTAAGAAGTGACCCTGCTGAAGGTTCACACTGAGGGACTCACAGAAGTTCTGGTTGATCCCAGTAGAAGTTTCCCGTCTGGACTCCTGCTAACATACTGGGAGCAGTGGGAAGGTTCCGCTCATTACAAATGCTTGCTTATTTCGGAAAACAACACATCCTGATTTCCCATGGCTTCTTTTATACTGTCACCACATCCTCTGAACTGTGTGCCTGCATGAGATGAGTTTGCAAGCTGGCTGATGGATGGCATGTAACCCCTTTTGGGTGCATGGCATGCAGAGGAAAGGATGAATTGCCCCTTCTTGCCTTGCAGAGTGTGTGTCATGCCATGCCAAGTGTTTCTGAGGCTCTGCATTTGCAGTTCCTCCCTCCACACACATACCGTGGCCATACAGATGCTGCAGTATGTTCCACAATCTGCTCTGGAGGTTTTCCATGCTCCCCTGCAGAGCAGCCCCCATACACTCTTCTAGTGGTTGAGCACATTTTGGACTTGCTGCATCTCTTACCCCTGCCATAACCGAGGCCGTCTCTGGTACAGTGTGGGAAGGGCTGACTAGAGCTCTGGGTCTTGGAGCTAAGACCTCTCTGGAGATGCCTGAGAAGAGCCCGTCTGGTGGTGGGAATTTGTCAGTGACAGGACATATTCCCAGGCTCTTCTCCTTCAGCATTGAACGTTCTAGCATTCGTCTGCAAAACCATAGGTGCACAAAGACTGGAGTGAGATGGGTACGCTGCAGGTGTGAAGAACAGAAAAATCATGTGCCCAGTCCATCAGTAGGATTTCTGCTGCCAGGGATGGCTATCTAACCTCGGAAAATGGCAATGTTCAGAAATTGAACACCTAACTCTCTCTCCGAGCACATCTAGCCTCTATTATTTCCGATCCCATGAGTCACAGAAAGTGACATCAAAGCAGTGAAGCACTGTTTGGCTCCAGAGGTGGATAATGCTGCATATTTAAGCCCTTTAAATTAGGAAATGGCAACAGTGCCACAGGAGTTGTCATTTCTTGTTGTATTGCTGAAGAGGATACAAACCCACAAATACTTCATTGTTGTGAAGACTGATGGAAATTCAGAGAGCTATCAAGACATGGCAAAGACTTATCAAAAATAAAACAGCACAACTTGTTAATGGAATGGGGGAGATTAGCCTGGCAGTGGGAAGGTGATGGAGAGCACACCCCTGATGCCTGAGCAGTGAAATAGAGTACTAAACCTCAGTGAGATCTAGGACCACTTGCCTCCTGCCAGTGGGCATACAGTGCATCTCCAGCAGCTTCATTTTTCCAGATCAGGAGAAAGTTTCAAGCAATTACCATTGTGTTAGGAAGTATGGTCTTCTGGGATGAAACAGGTGCAAGTGGATTTACCAGCTCTGACAAACAGAGTAGTAGTGGAGATGTGGAGGAAAAGCTGCAAGCCCAGGTAACAGCATGCTACCCCCAGAGACTTCAGAGCATCACTCATCGTTGTCAGAGAATTTGGTATCATATGGTACAGAAATGCAATGTTTTTACAATTTTCTTTGTTGTAGTTCACTAGCGAAGAAAGCTGTATGGAACTAGTCCTTTAAAGGTTTCTGTTCCGTAGCTTAGGAGGCCCTTAGAAGCTAGCTGCTCTGTCAGGAGCGTTTCCTGGGATGGTCGCTGGCTGTGCCGCTGGTGGAACCACTGGGAGAGGAGCAGAAGCGCAAGTTTCTGCAGTCCTGAGTCTGGATGTGCTGTGCCCTCTTCATTTAGGAGTAGTGGGGTCTGGGAGGGAGAAAACCTGGCTATAACACTGTTGAAAAGCAGGGAAGAAGAAAGAGGCAATAAATGAATTTCCTAATTATTTTTTTTTTTTCACAGGACAAGATAAAGGCAGGGGAAAACCAGTCTTAGCCATGAACCTCTGTGGCCAGCACAGGTAGGAGGTTCCTGGCTCTCTTATTCTGTTTCTTTGGGACAAACACCTCTGTTACATGCTTTTGTGTTTAGCCAGTAATTTCTTCCACAACCTTTCCTCCCTACTTACCCCCTGACTTACACCTGGCTCCAGTAGCCTTTTCCTCACTTGGAAATGTCCTTATTTGAAACACAGCTATGACATCTGGTCACTGCTGCAGCTGTTGCAAGATGATTTTCAGAATATGCCACGAAGCAAAAGTTTTATCCTTTCTCTGAGTATTTTAATCTTTCACAAAACCATTCTTGCGCTGCAGCTGCACTGGCATGGATATATGGTACAGCCCTTGAGTTTGCTTCCATTCAGCACACATTTCACCAAAACTTTCAGATGTGGGTTGCACTCCAAAAAGAAATCTGAGGCTATTTTCAATATAGATCAAATAACAAAACCTTAGATGCTTCTTGTTGATTGAATCCACCCGGCCTGGTAAATATGCTCTCTGATATATATGCAGTATCACCTGCACACCAAATGATTTATTGTCCCTTGGTTTTCGTTTATAAAACTGACAAATCTGGGCTGATAAATGCTGATATATGTTCAATTCAACCAGCTTATGATAAAAGTTGCTTGCCAAGTGGCGACAGCTGGCTGCCTCAGTAAACACGCGATGTTGCTACCTTCACCCTTGAGGAATGTTAATTACTATTTCATATAATAAAGCATGTTTAAGGTCCAAAGGAAAGAGGTAAGGAGGTTAAACTCAACAGATACATAATGTTACCAGACATAATGCCTATCACTTAAAATGTACTACAAAGCAGGAAAACAGCTAATACCAGCTTCAGCCAAGCCTGCCAGGGCAGAGGTAACAGTTGGGAACAGATGTGAGATAATTGCAATCATGATGCTTCCCAATTTACAATACAACATTGCTGAAGTGTCATCCAGATGGCTATGGAAGGAAAAAAGCCATCTCATGGGGAGGCAAGGTCAGTACTGCATTGTACCATTAAGTTCCTCTGGCTTTGTCTACACTGGCAGGTGGAGCACTGGCCAAGCAAAGCCTGGACCCTGATTTGAACCATGGCTCACAAATGGTGTATCCCCATCTCTGATACTGGGTGAGCTCACTGAGTCCTGGCATTGAACTACTCCATCAGCCCTTGGTGCTCTTGAGGTTGACCCTTGTTGTAGATACATGTACTCTGAGGTCCATTCTGAGAGATGGCATCTCCTTGCCTTACTCTGCATCTCATCCCATATTTCTGCCTGACACAGTCTTTAATCCAAAAAGGTTGTGCTTGGGGCAAGCTGGAGCTTGAGAGTGGGCTTGGGTTCATGCCCAGGTGCCGAGGGAGCAACAGTATGTGCTGTGACTGGGAAAATGCACAGAGTTTGGGGACACCAAAGTCATTTCAAAACCAGTAAAGAAGTGTGAAGAAAGGCTTATGTTCAGGAAAACTTCTCCATTTCCTCCCAAGATTTCAACTTTATTTGTAAAGACATTGCCTCTCCTGCAAAATTTGTGCCATTTACAGCGCTGAATCTTTTGGCTTGTACTGCATTAAGAGCAACAGGACACTGGCAGCCTTTACTGCAATATAAATAATAAAATAGTAACATGAAAACCTAATGTTAAAATTTCCAGCTCTGGAAATCATTCATAGTATGATTTATGATCCTTCCTTGTGCAGAATAGTGCTATTTTATGAATCAGTAGTTCTGTAAGAGCTCTAACACTAGGGTTGTCATTGATTTAAAGCAAGCCTTTGCATTACCACCCCACGGCAACTTGGTTGCTGTGAACAACCAGGATGTTTTCAAGGGATTCATGTTTCATTTGAATGTTTTTTACTGGGATGCCTGAAGGACAAGGACAGTAGACTGGAGTATATAAACATATTCTTTACAAGAACAGGACATGGTAAGAACCAAAGTGTTTCAGAGGCAGTGGGTAAGGCACTTAGTTGCGTAAGTCTTAATTCCCAGGTTACAATTGAAGCTGCTGGTTATAACTGGCAGCCTGGAGGGATTCAGTGAGTGCTGGCTGTAGGAAGGGTTGTTCAACCAGGAGACATGACTATGCCAACCCCTAATTGAGAAGTCCTTCAGAGCACAGTGACCTGGCTCAGGACTGCTCATTTGCCCTGTGGAGCAGTCCTATCTGCCATTTGTTTAATAAATACTTTTGTGTAGTTTTCTTCTAGTGATACTACACAGAGATTCAATGTGTTCCACACGCGGCAGAAGGAAAAAACCTGTGTTAGACACTGCTGAACTTACTGAAGAAATTATATTGAATCCTGAGGATGGTTATCACATCCTTTTCTCCTGGCCAAACTGCCAGGAAGTTCTGCTTAGTGTTTGCCATTGTCTCCCTGGTGAGGACCATTGCGTTATCTTGCTTGAAATGTGTAGTCCTTTAGAGTAGAAGAACTGGGCACTTTTGGGGAGCACTAGTATTGTTTTGGGTGTCTGGGTTATAGTGGAAATAACCAACAGTCAGATACTTTCACTGCCCTGAACCGTCTCCTGCCAAAATCTCTCTGAACATGAGACAGCTCTTTAGGTAAATGTGCCCATCTGCACAACACAGAAAAGCCACGGGTAAGCAAGCTGAGCAGTGCGTCCTTTCAGTCTCACATAGGTAGAACTCCTGGGATGCATAACTAGAAACAGTCACTAAGCAAGAACAGCAGTAAGAACTGGGAGATCGTATCTTTATTAATTTTCTATAGGCACAAGATGAGTTTGCAACCCCATAAATTCAGGGATAACTTGGAGTTTGGAGGAGACAGTATCAAACATGACCTATGGGTCTCAGACAATACTGTAATTAATACACCATCATCTAATCAAACAATGAATTTCAGTCATAAGAACGAAGACCAGAATGACTGTAAAATGCATCATCCAGGCTATCTTGAAGAGCTAACTTGGATATCTTGTCAGTTCCCTTTGAAGAGCACTAATGGGGAGAAGACCTCCATGGAGAGATGTCCAGTAAAAATATGCCTTCATTAACCACCTAGTCACAGCCTTGTGCAGCTGTTTGCTGAGTGGCTTTTGCCTGGAAGAAGACCTCTACTGTTTCTGTAGGAGCCATCACCTTGTCAGCACCTTTGAAGACCATAATATGTGGTGTGATGCAAAAAGGACATCTGATCTGACAGGAGCACTGAGGCAGCCCTTGCTCAGATAGACACCATCCCAGGTGCAAAGACACCCGGTACCCTGGTGCCTCTTTGCTACAGGATGAGAAAAGGACCACATAGCTCTGGAATAGACAGTTAAGGAGTTGGTGAATAGCCACCATCCCACAGCGTTTCATCTGGAAGCGTAAGTTCAGAATCTTCACCTTGGGAAACCATTCTGAGCCCCTGGCCTGCTTCTCTTTGCACAGCTGGTCGAAATAGTTCTCAGCTTTATCAGAAAAACAACAAAGATCAATCAAACAAATCCCATGCTAGGAAACAGTGAGGATGTCATATCACTTTACTTCAAGTGTCTACAGGATCTGACCTGGGTGCCCCAGGCTCTTGAGACAAAGCTAGGAACTTTGTCTCTTTGGCTATTTATTTCTGTTGACTCTGAAGAGAGCGTGGGAAGACTGGATTGTGGACAGCTTCTGGCCAGATGAATCTTAGAATATTTATATAGGTAGCTTGCATCACATCTACTTTCTGGGACCTACAGCAGCAAAGTGGTGTATGAGATGTTAGTTGGATGGCTGGACAGGTAAGTACTCCTATAACCTATTTAGCTGTGCAACTGTTTAGCAATTTTCCAAGTATATATATACACACATACACATAAATATATGTGTGCCGGTGGTGTGATGGTATGGTGTACAAATACATGTTGCTAGTATAACACATTCCTATTTTTCATCAGTTTTGTCATGGAATAACTGAACTGGCTGTTAGAACTGGTGCCTAAATTTTTTCTGTAGATGACATTTCCTATATGAGGGGATTCTTTTGATTCCATGGATGTGAGCAGTTGCCTGCTCCATGGACCTAGTAAGACTCCCTGATATTTCTGGACAGACACGGGCAGCATATTAAGAATCATCCTTGAGCACCTCTCTTTCTCCATTGGCTGTATAGGAGGTTTATGTACTCAGAGCAACTCTTCTAGGGCCAAAGCATCTTCTTCTGAAGTGTTACTGAAAACGTGAAAGGCCTGTAGTGACCTATGTCCACTGGAGAGTTTCTTCTCTTGCACTGTCACAGCGCAGATCATAATCCTGCCAACTGGAGGTGGTGACCTTCAAATTATTTGAGAAGTTTTACTGCTTCTTTAACTGTTCCGAAGCTTCACTACATGACATTTCCAAAGAACAAGGAACACCTACATCTTCAGAGTTGTAGTTGTCTTTTTGGGGAAAATGGAATGATAGTTTTAAGAGGAAACATTTTCAAAATGATAAAAGAACAAAAGCAACCCAATGTACACAGACCAACACACTTCAGCAAAGATGGAGAGGGAAGCTAACCTGTCAGTGTCGTTAGTGCCTTGCAATCCCACTACCATCAAGAAACAGGAGTTAGAAGCATGGTTTGTCCTGACCAAAATGGAAAGAGAATGTGGTTTTAATAGACTTGACATGTCAGTAGCAAGAGCCAAAGGGAAAAAATCAAACGTAAGTGTCCTTCTGTCTTAAAATACTATCTGCAGGTAACTGTCGGATGTAACTCTGGAGAACAGAAAGCTACAGAACATGTCATTTTGACTTGACTAGAGAAAGTAGTCTGCTGGCATCTAGATTTTCAGCTTAGTTTGCTTCTCCCTCTGGAGTTTCAAAGCAAAATCACTTCTATGCACTAATATGTATCAGTTATAGCTATTCACAAAGATGTCAGTGGGATCTAAGCGTGGTGTCAGGTATCTTGCAGAGCTCAAACAGGGATGGGAGTTATTATCATTACCAACTCACAAAGGTTTGCTTAACACACTTGAGCAAAAGTATTTTCAATTAAACAGGGTCCTGGTTAGGGGTTCTTTGAGAATGGGTCTGCTTCTTTCTTTTAGGGTTTAGCAGTTTCTTTTTCAAGAGATATTCTCAGTTTTTGCTGGAAAAATGAGAAGCTTGAACCCAGTGCTTCTTGATTGAAGATCTAAGAGTTTGGAGGTTAGTTTTTGATAAATAAACATTCTTTTAAAGAACAAACACCTTCAAATTTTTTTGCTAAGGGCTACTGCATGATTTGGTGATCTTGCCAGGCTGCCATGAGTTAAATATCCTGGTCCATAGCTTGTTTATGAAGTGTATGTGATTTGCTAAATTGTACCATTTAGCACATGACAGCACGGCAAAAGAGTCTTACAGTTAAAATGAGGTGATCCAGGACTTTAGCTTTATTGGAGATGTTTCCATTGTAACAAGTTGTGTTTTTTTACAGGTTGAAATGGCTCTCCTCAAATGTTTTTAATTGAATAATTTCTGACAATGCATAATTTACTTGTCTGTCAGCATCTGACAATATAAACGTTGCAAATAAGACAACAAGCATTTTAATTCTTCACCACTGTCATGATTTAATCATAGTTGGCAGCTAAGCACCATGTAGCTGCTTGCTTACTGGAATGGGGAGAGAACTGGAAGAGTCAAATTGAGAAAATTCATAGGATGAGATAAAGACAGATTAATATGTAAAGCAAACGCTGCTTGTGCAAGCAGAGCAAAACAAGGACAGCATCCACCCTTCCTTTTCCTTCCTACAGCTTTACATGTTAAGCATGATGTCATATGGTATGGAATATCCTTTCAATTTGTTGGGGTCAGCTGTCACAACTGTGTCTCTTCCCTACCTCTTCCTCCCTCCCGCCCCCCAGCCCAAGCGCTGATGGGCCCCATGTGAGAAGCAAAAAAGGCCTTGACTCTGTGTGATCACTGGCTCAGTGATAACAAATATATCCCTGTATTATCAATGCTTTTTTCAGCATAAATCTAATACATAGCTCCTGGTAGCTGCTCTGAAGAAAATTAACTCTATCCTAGCCAAAACCAACACAACTACTCTTTTGATTTGTAATAAGCTGATCCCGATTATGAGTGTGTTGAGAAGGCTTCAAGGTTCCAAATCCCTAAACTAAAATGATGGTCACAGAGTATGCAAGACTAACAAATGAGAGAAAAAGGGATACGAAAGTGCAAAGAAATAACAGGGCAATGTTTGTTTTCTTCTTGGAATGTTTACAGTTTTTATTCACCTCTTTCCAAAGAGCTGTCCTAATTCACATCTAGACCAGGTCCACACCCATATCCCTGTTCACACAGGGAAAACCTGAGTTTCTGTACATGGAGAAGAAGTGTTGCCCATAACTGAGGAAGTTTTGGCAAGCATGCTTCTCGGGCCTTTGTATATAGGAAGGTGCTTACAGGACCTACTGCCTGCATGCCCCCCTGGAGGGAAGCTGCATCGTGCACAAGGGCATGTAACAGTCTGTACCCTGCTGTGTAGACCAGCTGCAGGCATCTAAATTAGGCATTCTGGTTAGACTGATGTTGGGTGAGACCCACCTCTTTTTCCTTCCACTGATAGTAAGACAAATGCCTCTGTGCTGGTCACTCTCAACACTCCTCACTGTCAGTGGGAGACAGCACCTCCTAGCACACATTTTTCTGTCCTATTTGGGAAACTGGCTTCACTAGAAGATAACTGAAACCTAACATCCCTGTCTACTGTTTATAAAGTAAGTTAGGACAACTAGCTCAGATGGAGATGTGCATACTGGAAATGTTGAAGAACATGAGGACATAGAAACAACTGCACAAGTCAGGCTGAAGATCCTTTGTGTTTGGTAGCCACTCCCCAGCAGTGGCCAGGGCAAGCCCAGAGAAGAGATGAGCAGGATGACCACCAAGGCATACCCCAGGACACTTTTCATGGCATGGGAACTTTCCTGGCTGCACTGAGATGCTTCTTTAGTAGACTGTTCTGGGAATACCTGCAGTTAGGTAAGATAAATGACACCCTAAATTCTGTTCCTGAAAACATCTGTGCAATGGGCAGAGCACTGGCTGTGGACCTAGACCAGACCCTTCTCAAGTAGCAGTGGTTTTGAGTTCACAGTCCCATTTATCAGAACAGTATTTTACCTCCAGGTCTGCTTCAGTGGCAGCTGCTTTTTGTGTCCCAGAACAGGCTCTGGGTCAACCATTACTTTTGTACAAAAATTATCTCATTTTTCAGCCTTGTTCTTTAGAGTTAAAACAAAAAATCTCCAGCATTTATTTGAGATTTTAATCTTCTTACTGTCACTGAATGCTTTACAGTCTATTTTCCTGTAACATCTCCGGGGTCAACATCCTGTCACTTTCAAACAGGTTCCCACTTAGTCACACCTTCTGTCCCTACCACTCACAACCTCAGTTCAGACAGCCGTGGAGTGCTCATCCTAATGGCCTGAACTGAGATTTCTGGCCCACTTATCAGCTGTGGCCCCCACTGCGTCCAACATAAAAAATTTCTTTAAAATGTGTCATTGAATTCATGTATCCAGGTACAGTCTTTGCTCTTCTGTACTTACTGAATACTTTGTAATCACTAGTTACCATTGTATGCAGCTTGGGAAACTTATATTTATATGTGGGGAAAGAAAAAGCCTGGGTAGCTGCAAAATTTAATTTGCCAAGCCTTATAACAAACACTTTATCTTTACTCATAAACGCAAGGCTCATCTTAATGTCCCAGCCACTGAAAGCTCTAGGCCAGTACGGTGGCTTTGGGAATTGAGATGTGCCACCAAGTAGTTCCTAGCATCATTGCTGATTCAGGAAGTAAGGGGCCATTTTCCCAGTGCACACTAACCCCAGCCATGCTAGAAGCCTTAGGGATAAGACAGCTGTAGTCCCTGTCAAACAGGAACGTGCTCACTGGTGATTTTAAAAGGGTCACCTTCCTATCTCTGATCGTGGAGAGAGTTGCTCACTGATGCAAGTCAGCCAGAGGACTCTGCTAAAAATCAGCACCTGAGACGGCCACCAACTTAGACATGATACTGCTCCAGGTGAGAAGTCAAGGCTCAGACCAGTCGGTAGCCCAAGATCTTAGGCTGATAGTGCATCCCAGAGGCAACAAGTAGAGGACCTGACCTGGCTGATCACAGAAGTGTCCTGATCAAGGCTCTTTTTCTGCTTGGGGGAAAAAAAAATCAACAACAAAGAAAACTCTCTTCCAGGAAGTCCAAGACCAAAGGCTGATGCATTGACTTGCTCCCAGGAAATCTTCCCACTGCAGAATGTACTTGTGCCTGGTCCTTGTGCATGCCAGCTAGTATTTCCCATTTCTATGCAGAGGAGATGCAGGGAAGTCTATGGAAGGAGACCTCCTCCTCTGTGCCCAGCCACATGGATACTGCAGGTGCCAGCGCTGGGGAAAGGGCTTTGGGAGGAACTCAGGTTCCCTGGTGACCTTACTGACTTTAGACAGCTTGTGAATCACTGTGTTGTTTCCTGAGGCAGTGAACAGCTCTGTCTTCTCCATCCCTGCAAACAGAAATGCTGTTTTGCCTTCCTGTTTAGCTGAGACACCTTTAGGGCTGCACGTTGCTCACATCTACCCTCTTCTCCCAGGGCCATGTGGATGAGCCTGTACTTTGAGACATGCAGTGGCTGCCTGACAGTTGCAGACGGACACAGGCAAGGTCTAGGAGGAGGCACAAGGCATATTATCCCTGACTTCTGTAATCCCGTAAGGCAGCAGCACTCCCAGAAGGAGTTCACTCCTGTCATGGTGGAGAGACCCTCTGCCTGAGCTAGTTTCCATGTATTGCCCAGCTGTAGACAGGCATTTGGGTGCCAGAAATCCAGTGCAGGCAGATGATTGCATTATTCACAAGCAACCTAAAACACGGGAAGAGCTTCCCACACAACAAGTGACAGAAATTAAAGTAGCTGAGAAGTTGCTATCAGGTGGGAGCTGGCTGTCCCAGGCTGCCCCAGATCAATAACTACCTAGTGCAATATTAGCTGTGAGCGCTGAGGGTAAGGATGTTTGCCATGTAATGAATACAGTGGTTTACTCAGGGGCAGTGACCTAAGTGAGGGTCTGAAACGGCAGCTGATTTTCACAGAACAGGCTGCAAGCACCTCCTGTAGCATATGAACACATCTCCTCCGAAGCCTCAGTAGGTCGTGAAGGGAAGCTTGTGGCAAACTTGTGGGACAGCCATATGTTACAAAGAAGTTGTCCGATCTTACACTAAATGTTATATATCTATATATGTAAATGTATATCTATATATGTAAACGTTGTATGTCTATATATCTATGTATCTATGTATCTATACCTCTAAGGATAGCTGACCTCAGCATTACCTTGTGAGAGCCCTCTTTGCTTCCGTAGGCTGAATGTGTGAGAGTGGTACCCTGACCACAGAGCAGCTGACACACAGTGGGGGTCAAATATATGCCAGCAGCAAGATGGTAGGACATTTGGCCAGTGGATGCTAGGAAGATGCTGTCTTTCAATGGCAGAGAGGTTAATGCTGTCTGACTGGACATGGCATGATCTCTGTAAGAAGGAGGCAAAAGTTTTGCTTGATTCTCCTGAGACCATGCCGAGTGGGTGGCATGGCTCAGGCTCCAGGCACGCTCCCGAGTGTGCATGGGACATGAAGCAGACAAGTGAGGGACATGAGAGCAGCCTGATACACTCACATAGGTGCCTCACCCAGGCAAGCAGAACAGGAAACAGGAGAATATGCACCTAGCACGTTACATTCGTATCAGGTTATTGCTCCCACTGCGATAATGGCAGTGTTTAGAAATGGATTAAGGACTTCGGGCACAACTTCCTGCCTCTTCCTTCTCTCCAAGCACCGAAGCATGAGTGTGCTGTCAGTGCCTCTTCATTAGCAGATAATACAAAACTAAAACAACAAGATGTGCAGGCAGGATTTCACACACATAACTACAGATGTCCAAGCCTGAGTTAACTGATCCCTTTTTGGCGCTTGAAGACTCACGCGCTAAACGCATCGCGTCCATCTGCCCAGTGCCTGTGTAGAGCCAGTGATTAGCAGAGGCCCTTTGCCTTTCCTGAGAACGGGTTGGGACATTGTCTCCAAAGGGCTTGGCTGGATTCCTGGTCCTGCCCAACAGGGAAAAACTTGTGAAAAAAAATGTGCGGCTTTGCTATCTGCAGCCAGCACCCCACAGAGCCCAGCCCTGCTGCTCCCAACAAGATGGGATTAAAACTTTTGCAGCTGTACGCTGGGAACATGCGTAGCCCTGGGCAAAAAAAGGAGGCACTGCTGAGGCAGAGACATGGAGGCAGGTCCCTGTGCCAGGACCTAGATTGAGAGACATGGCTCAGGTGGAAAGGAGAATGTGATGCAGGTGCAAGCCACGGGATGTCAAGAAGGGGACTGGATGCTTTTGCTTTGCTAAATACAAATTTAGACCCTTCTTCTCCTTAAACTAACAGAGTGTCTAAATCTACCCTGCAGAAAAAGACATGAGGAGCTTGAGTGAAACCAAGCAAGGACACAGAAGGTATTTGTGAAGTGGTCTCACCTCTAAAAGAGAGTGTTTCCTTTGACATCCTTTCCATGGCTTCCTCTTGGCTCCTGCTCAGGCACCAGAGCCCCAGAGGCTTCCGGCCCCGCATGTCCTGGTTCCAGAGAGAAAGAAAGTCCTTGGAGCAGTTTCCACATCCCCTTGGAGCTAATGCTTCATCTTGGGAAAAGTGTTAAAACCATCTAGGCTTTGAAAACATGATGAAATCAAATCTGAATTTAAAACAATTTATGCAGAGACCATCATAACATTTTAATGGGGAAAAAATACACAGTCATTTCAAGCTTGAAGAGTCTAAGTAGTATGGTTTTGTATAAATGGCTGATATGTTGTTTGTTTATTGGGCAATCTACTTTTTTATATTGTTTGTCAGGCTATATAATTTTAGGTGAAAGCTTTTTAGTATGCTGTGCCTGCCAGAAGAACTTCCTTTATATACAGGTTTCTGCTCCAATGTGCATAGAAAATAGACCACTAATTGCCTTCTTACCCCATCTTGCACTGTTAACCAGAATATGGCTACATCATAAATTAGACCATATTAACGGTGCTGCTGCACAAATGAGTTGAGCACTAAAACAGATGATTTCATTTGAGGTTCACAAAAGGATCATTTAGTTTAAGAGGCTGATTTTGGCAAATGTAGTGCTCACTTATTCAATTGGAGGTTTCCTAATCACAATAAGGGGGAAGCAATCTCTTCACAGGACACCAGTCAACGATGGGATACCTGGACTCTTTCACTGGGGTTATTTCTTCAGGCAGGTGCTTTCCTTCCCCTAAGTCTCTGTCTGCCCTGATTTGCTCTGGGTCTTTGAACTGTGCCTTTCTCAGAGAGGAGATCATCTCCTGGGTTGAGCTGATAGTAGGACAATGTGGTTCTGATGGCTGTGTGGCTTCTGAAAGCTTCTTTACTAAAACATGATGTCTCACTTCCTTTGGCTGCTACGATGAAATTACTCTTGCCAAGGTTTCTGCAACACCGTGTGGATTTTACTGACTGTGAAAAACTTTTTCAGATGTAATATATGAGAAATGTTTTAAATCCAAAGATCTAATGATCATGCCTGGCTAGAAACCTCATAGCTAGGTGTTGCTCTGTTGAAGCCCACCAAGCAGCATTTCTAAGTTTAGAACCAAGTGGAGCCTCTTACTGCTGGATTAAGCGTTAATCCATTCCTCAGCAGTGCAGATGCCACCTGCGTTAAGAGTGGGACAGCCCAGGGCCTTTATAAATTCAAATGAACTGAGAGTAACTAGACAAGAATTTCTTTTTCCCTTTGTCTTGCCATATTACTCCAGCCCAAGGTCTTACAATCCTCACGTAAGCACTGCTGCTCTCACTGCACAACGTCGGGCTCACTACCCAATCTGTAAACACCAGGGCAGGAGGTGCCTTTCCAAGGTACCAAACACCAACGCGTTCCTTATCTGCAGGGAGAGACTCTTCCCATTCAACTCTCCTTCAATAGACAAGACCAATTAGTTTCCTAAATCACACCCAGCGCTTTCTGACTGCCTGTTTTTAAAGCCTCCTGTTGTTCCTAGGGCTTGAACCAAACACTGAGTTAATGATTACTGGGTGGAGTTTTAGTGATTATTTTGAGGAGACGGCCTTTTCCAGCCTTCTGGACACCTGAGGTAGGACATTTAATCAATGTCTTTGTCCTTGTCAGCTGAGGCATTAAATCAGATGGTGTTTAAGTACATAAAATCATTTCAGGCACTGACAATGTGTTTTCCAATGTGCAAGGAGCAACAAAACCTACATGCATTGTTAAGAGAGTGAAAATCTAGTAGTTAAACATGCAAATTTATACCCATTATGTGTGTATAGGTTGTCATCGCTTCATGAAGACATCGATTTTTTTCTTGTCTGCTAAGCAATTGTGAGTTGAAATCACAGCTTTTCAAATTTGAGCTGGACTTAACTTGCAAATGTAGATATAAACATACCAATACTGAACAGAAATAGTATACAAAGACAGGGAAACAAATATGTAAATGAGGGACTGGGAAATACTAGATGGAAATACAATAAAGATTATGATGGAGAAAAAGAAAGTGAAAGAGAAAGCAAGTGAAAGAGAAAGTGGGAGAAGGCAAGGCAAGGCCAGGGGCAGAAAGGACAAGCTGAAGATCGAAGTGGAGCGGAGGACTGTTGCAGATCAGTGCAAATACTTGCTGCTACATGGACCCCTAACATCAATAATTATATTTGAAACATATTATCATAAATAAATAAGCAAGCTAATAGAAGTTATACTGCACAATAAACATTTAGGTTGTTTTATACACACAAGGAAATCAATGGTCATTGCAGCTGAGCAAATGAGCAATCTGAATTGTTTAATTAGTCTGCTTACTTTAATGTTTGTGAATTATCTGTGAGAAAATTCTAGTTTCTTTTCCTTTATTTGTTAAAACATGAGAGGCTTTAAGACGTTTTTAGAGCACAGATGTCTCTTAATTTAAAAATATTTATTTATTTCAATATTCAAAAGTCAACCTGTGTTAATAATTGGTCATATAAGCTGCAGATACATTTCTCTCCCATTGTCGGATGATGGTAAGAGTTAGACCCATTGCAGTGCATTACACAGGCAGGCAAATCCTAGGAAGGAAGTTAACTGAACAACTTTAGTAAATGCTGCTGTCCACATACTCTCTCATACAGCATTTTGACTCTTGCCCTCCTCCTGTTTCTTCCCATGACTCCTCTCTCACTTACAGCATGCTATAAACAAAGTCCACTTCGTTCTACTTTCCCTCCTGAAATGTTCCAAGACTTATTCATTGCACATCTTAATACACTTACGCTCAGAGGACAGGAGGAAAGTTTCCTCATGGGCTCCTTCCTAGCACTTCCCTCTGTGGACTCTGAGAGGTTCACAGCACCTCCAGGGCTGATGTGATGTCAGTTTACAGAGAGGAGAATGAAATGTGGTGCCTGTTTTTTAAATGGATTTCAATCATTTTATCAATTTCTGTGGAACATAAGCATGTAAATCCCTTCTGAAATCCACGTTAGACCAAGAGGAATTAAGTTAAAAAGTCTCCGCTAATTCTTAGTGTTTAGTTGAAGGGCTCAGAAGCTTGACTGGACCAACCAGCTCAGAAAAAGCCCATGTGGACAGCACTAGAGGGGCTCAAGACCCTTCCAGTGACTGGTTCTTGTGGCAGAGGGTGTTTGCAATCAGCCTTTGAGTTTTCACAACCAAAACCTTTCCCATCACCTGGGAGTATCTCAAGATGCTGCAGACCAGGCACCCAGAAAAGAAAGGTGTTTGCAGCTGGAAATCTTTTCTATGAAGTTCAACCCAGGAAATTAATCAAGGTTACAGTATCTCCCTTTGGTTAAATACCGGTGCAGCCCAGGTTCTGCTTTCCAGCTGGGCAGAGGGCTGATGAGAGCACATCCTCCTTCTCTCCTGACTCCTACACCCATTTTTCTCGCTGTGGGCAGGGAGAGAGGCGGGAAAAAAGGTCAGGCTGATATATTCCCAGGACTCACCGAGAGCTGAGTTGGGAATACACTCAAACCTAGACCTTCATGCTCTTCCTTCTGAAGGGTGAGTGTCTTATGTGTCTTCTGCATAAATCACCTTCCTCCTGGATGGTACTCAGGGCTGGAGGAAGGAGCATTAAGAACATCTTCCAACTTTCCAACTTTACCTGGGATTGATACAATAACTGAAACGCGATGAGCTCTCATTCATTCCTGAGGCTCAGGGCAAGGATCTACTCATTGTAGAATAACATTGTAAAGGGCTTACCTGCTAAGCGTTAAGAATCTATGTGATGTGCAGCAGTTCAGAGTTTGACTAAATATAGAATAATTTGTACAGAGACATTGATCTGGAGGGACATTCCTATGGGACAGCATCCCAGCAGAAATTCTAACATACTTAAATCTAACAAAGAAACACAGCAGTGAATGAAACAGGGTGGGAATGTGCTGTGTAGGATTACTGTCTCCAGATGCCAGCTATTCCAGTCCTCTATTCCAGTTTGGGATCAGCCATGTGTACATAACTATTGCAGAGGTAACAACTCCACATCCTCCCCTTACAGCCAGCTCCAGTGCGTCACCATTTCCCAGCTTTGTTTTCATATCAGTCCAAATAATTTTAAGGAAAGTTTCCCCATATGTTTGGTGAAAGGCAGAGATACAGAATGGAAAATTTCAGCCCAAATGGTTGAAGTCCAACAAAGTTGCAATAGACAAACATGACAGCAGAGCTGTGATAAGAACTGTCAGCTGCCACCTGGGCAGCCAGGCTCCAGCTGAGCCTGAAACCTGCCCTGCCCTGAAGAGTCCAAGGGAAAGCACAAGCAGACAAGGATTGTGAGGGGAATTTCTCTCTGGGTTATAGTTCTGCCTTGAGTTCCTCTATCCGTAACTATTTGAATACATATATATAGTATTTTTCCTACTTTTATCTGATATAATAAAGGTGAAGTACAAAATACAAAGTTTTGTGTGGCAGACAACATACAATTGCAGTGTTTTCAGTGGAAAGGTTGGCAGTATTTTAAAGTAATTCCTCAACGCTTCTTACAAAGCAATGAAATTGTGCTTCCCTGGTTACGGGCAATATTCCTACCAGAAAATGAAATTCTGACTATAGGGGGGGAAGGAAGAAAATTAAAAGTTTTATAAGAGAAAGTGTAGAAAGAGACTATGTGTGTAAAATTCTCTCCTACTCTCAGGCTTTTCCAAGGCAACTTTCCTACATATTTTCTGGACAAGGTCTTATTCAAAGTGGCTTATGTAAAAGGGTTTTCATGCAATTCAAGATGTTGCCTACGCCCTGTAGTGTGAAGAAGCTGTTGCATGCTGGGAAGAGCAAACTGAAGTTGCCGTGTGTGAATGGAGAATCACTCAGGGACCAAAAAATTTTCTTGTCCAAAAAAAAAAAAGCGGATGAACCAGTGTTACTTTAAGGCAGGTGAAATAGTTCACGCTCTTGTTTTTATCATTGGCGCTAAGAGGGAAAGACAGCTTTGTTTTCACATGGTTATTGATTATTAACCAGCTTTGTGAAAGGTTACCTTTCTGCTAAATACAGCCATGGAGGGGGGGTAAAAATCAATCCCTGGGAAAGTTCTGTTTCCCAGTCAGCTTCTTCTCCAACTGCTAGCCCTTGCCATAAATAAAGTTTTCCTGTGTTTCTTTGAATACAGCTGGGAGATTAAAAGAGATTGTTTTTAATATGCTCTACTCACCTTCTATACTTCTTTTCTGTCTGAATGTAGTTTGCAGAAAAGCAGTTGAACACTGGGAACTCATTAAATATTATGCAGACATAGAAAATCAAACCAGATTACTGTAAGGAATTGTGACTGAAATATAGTTCTTATTATTTTATACTCATGGTCAGGGAGGTGGGAAGAATGATGAAACTGCTATTGGTCACAATGGGAAAGGGAACTAATTGAGTAGGGGCTCACAAATTATTTGTACTGAAAGGCAAATAAAATGTTCCTGCCAGCTTTCCTAGGGGAAAAAAAATAATACTGTGTCCAGATGGTTTTGTATCTCACTGATGTCAGCAGCCTGCAGTGGTGTCTGTCAAACACCGCTGGGGAAGAAATGGACAAGACTTTCAGAATACAGTGACTCATATTAAGGTCTTAAATTAACCATTTAAAGGTAAGATTATTGAAAATACCATTGAATTTCATGAGGCATGTTGTATATGTTGGCATACATTTTAAAGCCACATCTATATGACATTAGGTATGTGGCTTGGCTTTCTGAACCCCGGGACACTCAGACACATTTGTATTATATTGTAAAGCTTTAGGCTTTATATAATACAGAATAAGATTTAACTGTACAGACATCTCCTCTTCTCTGCCAGGCAAGAACCAAGCTAGAGAAATATGATCAGACCTTAACAAGTCCTTAAATCGTACTTGAATCTAATATGCTAATTTATGTATTTCAGTGCTATTATTGTGTGGTCATATTGTAGGACAGCAACAGCTGAGTACCTGAAACATTTGTTACTGGTGCTTGAATATCTGAAATTCTGCACTTGTATTGATAATTACAATCTGCCTGGTCTACTTAACATTACTGCTATCACCATCATCCTTCAGTTACTGATGCAGACTGATGGATTCATTTTTGTTTAATCTCTTGGAATAACAAACTTGCTATAAGGATTTACTATCTAAGTAGATCCTCACAGCAACTTTAATCAAAGCATTGAGAAGTCCAGAAAAGTCACCTCAAAGGACTAAAGTGCCATTAGAAGAAATGACCTGGATCTACTGGGATTGTTCTCAGCACGAGCTACAGCCCTGTTAGTGGTTGTGGGACCATGCTCATGAATTGGGCTCAATGTGAAACTGGCGGTGTGAGCTTTCCATGTCCATGGATAAAGCCGGCTGATCCAAATATGGCAGCCATAAATATCCCCAAGATCTCTGAGGGATTCAATGTTCCATAAAAACTTCCTATCACAGTTAAAGCACAGGATCTCCAGCTGAACTGCAGTACACATCCAACCGGGCTTTAAGGTGAGGGAAATTCTACCCAATCCATTGATAATTTGTTCTAGTGTGTAGTGTGTCCAAGACACGTTTGTATCAACCGTCTTTTCTTTGCATGGTTACATATAGACAGAAGATGGCCAAATTTATTGTCACTCAAAGCCTGCCAAAACCACAGACTTGGGGAGTCAGGACAGGGCAAGTTCTTTTCTGGGAGAGGACAATATGTGTGCAGGAGTCCCTGGGCTCACTATTGAAAGTGTTCAAGTGCTACCGACCTTATAGGTTCCACATAGGAGCTAAAGAGGCAATTAAATTTATTTTAATTTCTTACATCACACCTACCCATCATAAGGCTTTTCTAGTTGGAGAATTAGGACTAATTAAATGCAGCCAGGTGCAAGGTCAGTGAAGACTGGCAGAGCCTTACACAGTAGCAGTTAGCCTGGGGAACACTGTGCAAGGAGGCAAAAGGTTTACCCAAGGTTTCAGGGAGTCTCAAGATGTGGAAAAATCAACTGAGGACTATAATATCCATATGGCTCAGGAAATCCCTGAAGCAGAAAATTCTAGGACTTTGGGAGAAGATCTGGGTGTGGTACCCTATGCGCACACGCTCCTGAGACTGCCCAGGGTGGTGTATATGGACATCATTTAGGGAGAGGGTATGGGGTCACTGGACCTTTGCCCTGAGTCAGCACAGCAATGTTTGAAGAGCTGGGTTCTGGGGTGAGCAGGGCCGTTCCTGTCACGCCCACCTGCTTCCTCCATCACCCATTTCCCACGCCAAGTGGGCTCTGGTGTGGGAACCACTTATAGCTCAGAGGCTTCGTCTGGGAACCCAAAGCTGCAGAGGGGATTTTCAGTCAGATCTCAGTGACTGCATCCCAGAGGAGGGAAGTAAGCAGCCAGTGGTGATCCCTGGGCTCAGCTTCCCACCCCGTGGCTCCCCAGCTGCTGGACATCACCACCTCCGGACCCGACCAGGGTCTCCAATGCCAGGATACCCAGCGGGGGTCTTTTCCTGCACTGCAGCTCTCTGACTTGTTGTTAGCACGGCGAAGTGTGCCCTTATCGCCTGCTCATGCAGGCAGAATGAAGGAGAATTAGCTCTAAATTATACGAAATTCATTTGCTTTGGAGGGAGAAGTGTTTGCTCTATTTAGAAACGTTGGTTATAGAGAGAGGACCGCATTAAGACACCAGGTAATGGTCCTCCCTGGAGATGAATCAATTTGCTCTGGGTTTATGGCCTCTCCTTTGTTTGCCAGCACCGGTTCTCCGTGGAAAACCCGGGGCTGTGAGTGCTCCGGGGAAGGGGTTGGGGGTGCTGGGCTGGGGTAGCTGCACAAGAATTCTCTGGATCATAGCACACCGGTTTCTGCAAGACACCTCAGGGGAGGCATCGCAGAGTCGTGGGTCCTGAGCCGGGTGGGGGGGACACCATCGCTAAGGGAGTCTCAGCGCATCCCGCACCCCGGCTGCGAGCCCCGGGCATGCCAGGGAATGGGAGGGAAGGCGCCCGGAGGCGGGAGTCCGAGTAGCAGCGATGTCTATCGGTAATTCCCACTAATAAAATACTTTTTCACTATCCGCACTATAATTGGTTTACAGCCTTTTTTGTTTATTTATCCATAAGAGCTGCTGTTAAATGGCTTGGGAAAGCAATCGCTTAATGGCTCAATATTGAATCAGTGCGCTTTCTGAGAGACGAGGGACCCGCGTGGGTTCGGAGCGGAAACTCATTTTAAGTGTAATGGACTGGGCGGGTTTATGACCACAGAAGGTCCTGAGCTGGAAGGGACTCACAAGGACCATCGAGTCCAGCTCCTGTCCCTGCACAGAACAACCCCGACACTCACACCGTGTGTGAGGGCATTGTCCAAATGCTTCTTGAATATTGTCAGGCTTGGCGCTGTGACTGCTTCCCTGAGAAGCCATTCCAGTGCTACACCACCTGCTGGGTGCAGAACTTTTCCCTGATATCCAACTGAACCCTCTCCTGGCACATCTTCCTGCCATTCCCTCGGGTCCTGTCATTGGTCACCAGAGAGGAGAGATCAGCGCCTCCTCCTCCTCCCCTTGCGAGGAAGCAGCAAACTGCGATGAGGTTCCCCCTCAGTCTCGGAACCCAGAACAGGAGCGAGGTATCGGAAGCCTCCTGTGCCTCCAGCTCCGGGGTTGCATCCGCACCGGCAGAGCCCGAGCCGCCAGCCCGAGGGTTCCGTGTACGGAGCCGCGGGAGCGCGCCTCGACGGCGGTGGCCGGAGCCCCAGTGCCGCGGAAGGGAACCAGGGAAAAAGTCTGGGAAAGGAGGAGGGCCGGGCAAATAGGAATCGTGCCTGTCCCCGAGCCGGCGAGAGTGCAGGGAGGGAGTGAAATGATCTTTGTCCCTTTCGGTAGCTCTCCGCCTCCTCATAGCCTCGTCACCAAGTCAACCAGCACCGACTCGGAGCAGATTATCTCCCGAGGGTCAACACATTGCAGCCCAAGCTGCTCCCCACGGCTCCCAAATTTACCTCTCGGGCAAACAATCCGCTGCCTATCGTTTGCCTGAGTAATAGAATTGTGGTCCTCACATCCCCCCGGGCAGGGTGGGAGTGGGATGAAAGCTGGTCCTTCACTGCTCCCAAAGCTCTGGTACACGAGTGCCCTCGAGGGAGAGACCCTGATACCGAAAATGCAGGCAAATAAAACTCTCTAAGATTTCTTTTGGAGTTCTAGAAAGCAGCATCCTTTATTTCAGCGTTGGACGCGTAGGGGAATGATTTCCACCAATCACGCATAATGAGACAAGAGCTGGAACGGAATATATTTGCCACTTACACATGTCTATAAATTATCCCAAAAACCTCATGCCTGCTCTAGTACTTTCCAAGGACTAATTTTAATTTTATTATGAACTTCATAGCAGCCAGATCTCTGCTAACTGAAGCCTGGGAGCTTTTGTATCAATGTCCCGGGTGCCAGAAATCCCCTGGATGCCAAATCGCTCAAAGGAGCCGTGTCGTGGTACCCGCACCCGGCCCCTGGAGTGTTTTCCTCTCAGGTCTGGGGGATAAGCAGCCCCTGGGCAAGGGGGGCGGGAAGGGAAAAGGTGGATTTGGGGTCCATCCCGCCTGGTATGCAAAACCCCGACCCCATCCTCGTCCCCCAAAACGCCCATCGCTGTGCTCCTCACCCCAAAGCAGGGGAGCCCAAGCACTCCGCTGCGGGGTAAGGGGGTCCAGGGACCTGCCCGGCAAAAAGAGGGAGGGGGCTGCGGGGCCGAGGCCACCCCAGGTGGCCTCTTATGGGTCGCGCCCCGCCCAGGAGGGCTGCGGGAGGGCTCACGTGGCGGGAGCGGCGCCTATGGGGAGGCAGCGGGAACCGGGCAGGGCTGCGAGCTGTCAAAGAGGCATCCCGGGCGCCGGGAGCAGGAGCAATCCGATGTGTCCCTAAGCTGCAAGACACCCCCCGGTCCCGCTGGCCCCGCTCGCCATGAACACCGAGGAGCAGTATTACGCTTCGGCGCAGCTCTACAAGGAGTCGTGTGCGTTTCAGAGAGCCCAGGCGCAGGATTACAGCTCCAGCCCCCCCGCCTGCCTGTACATGGGCAGGCAGCAGCAGACTCCTTACCCCAGCGCCTTAGGGGCACTCGAGCAAGGCAGCCCGCCAGACATTTCGCCTTACGAGGTGCCCCCCATCACAGAGGATGCCGGTGTCTCCCACCTTCATCACCACCACCACCACCACCACCCTCACCTTCCTCCTCCCCACCAGGACTTGCTTTCTTTCGCAGACGGGGCGGACACAGGGGCGATAGAGGAACCTCGAGTGCAAGTGCCTTTCGCCTGGATGAAGTCTACCAAATCTCACGCCTGGAAAGGACAGTGGACTGGTAAGTTCCGCTGTCTCCCTCTGCTGCTGCCCCACCGCTTCTGTCCCTTTCGGTGGGCAGGAACTTTCCCTTGCACTAGTCCTGCTTCCGCCGCTCGGGTGTAGCCTGGGCATGTCCTAGAGGGTCGCTTCCCCAGGACAGTTTTATATTGGAAGGGGGAGGATTTATATTAGACATTAGGAAGAAATTCTTCACGATGAGGGTGGTGAGACACTGGCACGGGCTGCCCAGGGAAGCTGCGGATTCCCCCTCCCTGTAGTGTTCAAGGCCAGGTTGGATGGGGCTTTGAGCAGCCTGGTCTGCTGGGAGGTGTCCCTGCCCGTGGCAGGGGAGTTGGAACTGGATGACCTTTAAGGTCCCTTCAAACCCAAACCATTCTGTTTCCCAAACCACTCTTTCCCCCATGTCATCTCCCCAAGATCCCAGGAGGCAGAGCCTACCTCCTCTCCCTGGCCTCTCTGTCCCACCCGCTCCTGCTTCCCCGTAGCTTTTAGCCGTAATTGTACCTTTCCAAGTGAAAACCCAGGGCAGGGGAAACAATGCACAAACGAAACAGAGCTGCCAGCGAGGGGGAGAAACTCTATCTAGGCAGAAAGTTCCGCTGCCCAACAATATTTCTGTCTCTGCCTGCACAATGTTATCGTGTTCTGCGCCTTTGTCACGCCTATACGGCAAATATTATATTAATGGCTTTGTTCAAATAGACAGTTAAAAAAAATGACTGGAGCATTAAAATCACGGTGAAATAGTTTGGGAATTGCATGGGGCAAAACAGGGGCGAGGGGGGAGAGGGGTCCTAGTCCCCATGGAGGCGCATCCGCCGAGCAGGGGAGAGGAGAGAACCCAGCGGCAGAGATTGTGCCGGGCGAAAGGGTAGATCGGATCGTTTTGCTTATGTTGAATGAATTTGGAGGAACGGCAGAAAAAGGGGAAAAAAAAATACAAAAAAGTTAAGTTCTCAAACTATCCCTTATATCCTCTGTTTCCTATACCTGAGGAATGACAAAACCCGAAGCAAAACGAAACATCTCCCGTTAAAGCCAAAACCTCTTCCCAGCTCAGCAAGAAGGTCCAGGCCAGGACTGTGCTGTGCATAGGGGGGGTGGGGAGGGGTGTGCAAGCACTGCACGCAGGGGCTGCTCCCACCGCTGGTGCCCGGTGCCCCCACAGCGCTCGTAGCCGAAACCCGGTCTATTCGCACAGTGTTTATTGCGAACTGTATACCCTAAGGATTATTTTTTTTTTATGGGAATCGTTGGGATTCAGGCACTCCTGGATTACGCGGAGCTTTGCCGAGGAAAAGCACCCAAAGAGGCCCCGGCCGAGCCCACCGTGGTGCCTCCCACCGTGCGTAGCTCCGGGGTCACCTGCCCGGGGGCAACAGGTCGACACCCAGGGCTGGTCCTGTCCCGCGCACTGGGTTGTTTTACCATCATAGAACTTTTTTTTTTTTTTTTTCCAGATCCATAGACAGGCATACGTGTATCTACATAGGTTTATGTTTTGAAACAGTTTTTATGCGTATACTTCTATTCTACCGCATATATTTTTATATATACTCATAGGTTTGCTTTTACGCACATTTTTATGTATATACACGTGTGCAAATATATGTTTAAATATGTATACACATACATACATATACATAGGTTTGTAAACATATATGCATATATTTTATGTTGTTTGGGGCTCGAGGGAATGGCAGGAAGATGTGTCAGGGGGATGGGCCGGTTCGATATCAGGAAAAAGTTCTTCACCCAGAGGATGGTGGAGCACTGGAGCCCAGGGGAGCAGTCACAGCACCACGCCTGACAATATTCAAGAAGCATTTGGACAATGCCCTCAGACACACGGTGTAAATGTTGGGGTTGTCCTGTGCAGGGACAGGAGTTGTACTCGATGGTCTTTGTTTGATCCCTTTCAACTTAGATCATTCTGTGATTCTGTGTTTTTTAAACATTCCATATATCAGATCATGGGAACAGAAAGATGAGAGGCAGGAGAGCCAGCGCAGCTCCCTGGAAATGGCAGTTTCAACCCGGCTGTCCGAGCCGCGGTGCCTGCAGGTGATGTCGCCCCCGAAGCGCATCCAGCAGGGCTCCCGGCGCAGGCGATCGCGGCCGTGGGACTCAGCGCCCACGCGGGGCTGCGGCGGCCCCGCTGGGGATGGAAATTCCGCTGCTGCCGGTGTTTCCGAGAACAAGAAATCCAAGGTTCCATCATCCTGGAGAGGGCTGCGGTCCCTCTCCTGGCCCCGGTCCCTCTCCCGGCCCGCCCCGTTGCCTCCTGCGGGGTTCCCGGGGCTGGTAAGGAGCTGGAGTCGCCGTGGCCCCAGGGGTGCTCGGTGTCGATAGCCTGGGGGACCCCCCCCCCCCCACGCCGCCCTCGACCCCCGGAAAACTTCTCCCCATTTTATTTGCGGCTTGTGCAAAGGATAGAGGCCCTACTGGAAGCCTGCCCCTCACCGCGCCCCCTCCCTCTCCTCCCAGGAACCCATGACCGCTGCCTGCGGGCCCTCCGCGGGCTTCTCCGGCGGGTACCGCGGAGCTGAGATATATTAATTTCTGGTTTTAATATTTATATTTTGGTTGGTTACTTGTGCCGGTGTGTCAACCAGTTTTTTTCTTGTAATTACTTTGGGTTTGGGTGGGGGGGTTTTTGTGTTTTTAATATTGGACTTTTTTTCCGTTTTGCTTTGTTTTCATTTGCAGGTTTTTCTTTTTCTTTTTCTTTTTCTTTTTCTTTTTCTTTTTCTTTTTCTTTTTCTTTTTCTTTTTCTTTTTCTTTTTCTTTTTCTTTTTCTTTTTCTTTTTCTTTTTCTTTTTCTTTTTCTTTTTCTTTTTCTTTTTCTTTTTTTCTTCTTCCTTTAATTTTTCTTTTTCTTCTTTTTCTTTTTCTTCTTCTTTTTCTTTTTCTTCTTCTTCTTCTTTTTCTTTTTCTTCTTCCTTTTCTTCTTCTTTTTCTTCTTTTTCTTTTTTCTTTGTATCATCTTCTTTTTCTTCTTTTTTTCTCTTCCTTTCCCTTTTTATTTTTCTTTTCCTTTATCTTTTTTCTTTTTCTTTCTTTTTTTAATTCTCCCTTTTATCTTTCTCCTTTTTCTTTTCCATTTCCTTTTTTTTCTCCTTTTCCTTAATCTTTTCTTTGACGAGAATCTGAGCAATTGCAGGGCCCTGGATCCTCCGGAGCTTTCGGCGACACGCAAATGTTGGCTCTTGAGAGTCTCGCCTGACTTGAGGGACGGCATTTCCCTGAAAACCTTGAAAAAAATATTATTAAAAAAATATTAAATTGTCTTAAAACAAAATAGAAGCAGTTCTGACAGTCTTCACCTCGCTATGCCCGACCAGGGGTCTCCTCGAGGCCGTCCACTCATCCCGTTTTCTTCCCCCCGCATGTCCTCCCCACATCGGAGGGGTGCGGGACCTGGCCCGCC
The DNA here is from genome assembly GCA_033558235.1 of Neomorphus geoffroyi. Lineage (NCBI taxonomy): Eukaryota > Metazoa > Chordata > Aves > Cuculiformes > Neomorphidae > Neomorphus > Neomorphus geoffroyi. Next base: position 11,266 of record JAUMJM010000017.1, on the reverse strand, counting down.
GCAGCCCCAGGGGGCGGCCAGGTGGGCAGGGGCTGATTCTTCCTTCTTTCCAGGGGGCTCCTACGTGGTGGAGCAGGAGGAGAACAAACGGACGAGGACGGCGTACACTCGGGCACAGCTGCTGGAGCTGGAGAAGGAGTTTCTCTTCAACAAGTACATCTCCAGGCCGCGGCGGGTGGAGTTGGCTGTGATGTTGAACTTGACCGAGAGGCACATCAAGATCTGGTTCCAGAACCGGCGGATGAAGTGGAAGAAGGAAGAGGACAAAAAGCGAGGGGCGAGCAACAGCAATGACCCCGAGCAAGACTGCGCGGTATCCTCCGGGGAGCTGCAGGGCAAGCAGGATCTCCAGCCGTGTCCTCCTGGGAACCTGCCCTCGGGGGCCTCCAGGGACCTGCTCGCCTCTAGAAGGCAGCAGGACTCTCGGTGAGCCGCGGGGAGCCCCACGCCCCGGGATGGGGCAGTGAACGGGACCGGGGTGAGGGGTCGGGAGGCTCCCTGTGCCGGCCCTCGCCCCTTTCCCCGGGACACTCAGTGTCTCCACTCCCAAACTCCTGTCCTGCCAAAGCTAAATGAAAGTGTTCGACTCCAGCGAAGAGAAGCTCGCTGCGGGCCGTGGGAGGACACGGAGAGACGCTAGAATGGCCTATTCCTGCTGGGCACCCCGCTCCGCAACGGATCCTCCGGGCCAGCTTTCCCCAGGACGGTGGATGCCACCCTGGATGCACTGGGCAGGCTGGAAACCGGAGGAGAAGCCACTCTGCGGGCGCGAGTCCCGCCGTGACAGGCGCTGCACAAGCGCGGATGCGGAGCTGGGCATCCCAGCCTTTCCCGGGGCTGGGACACCTTCCAGAGACCCGGGGGCGTCGTCTCTAGCGAGGACTCCCCCAGGATTATTGCCCACTTATTTGGAAAGTGGAATTTGGTTTGTTTCGTTTTCTTTTGCCTGTTTTTTTTTTTTTTTTTTTTTTTTGGTTGGTGGGGGGAAGAAAGGAAAAAAAGAAAGGAAAAAAAAAAAAGAAAGGAAAAAAAGTAGGAACACCCCACCCCAAAACCTCAAGTGTCCTGCGGCCAGGATTTTCCTTCCCCAGTGACAGATCTCCGATGCCGAGCACAGGCAGCCGGACCCTCTTGGGGCTCCGCGGCCGTCGGGGCTGCACTCGCCGTTCCGAGGGGTGGGCGCGAATGCGGGAATGCGGCAGAAAATCCACGGGTAATCTCCCGCCACGGGGACAGAGGCAAAGCGGGCTTCGAGCCGAGAACGGGACGTGTCTGGGGCGGTAGGGTTGATCCCAAGGACAATATTCCCTTGGGAAAAAGCTCCTGCCTTTCCTTCAGCTTTCCAGCAAGCTCTGGCTCTACCTTAGGGAGAAGAAACTTCTCTGCAGCACAAGCTCCGGCTCGGCGCGGCTTTTCTCTGCATGGTTTTTCTCTGCAGACCTGCCTTTCTATCCCAGCAGAGGTTTGGGGTTGACTGCTTCTCGAAGCGCTGTGGGCATCAATTCCTTTTTTGAGACATTTTTCGATCCGGCCGAACCCTGCCTTCTCTTCAGTCACTGTCCATGCATCGCCAGAAGCACCTTCTCCGTCGCGACAAGCAGCATTTTTTTATAACAGAAACGAGCTCTCACAGCGACAGCCTAAAACAGCGTCGGAAATCCAGCTAAGCGGGGAAAGAAGAAATCACGCCTAAAATAAAACCAGAAAATAGCGGCTGGAAGGAAGCAGGAGCTGCCCGGGTTTGCTGTGGGTCAGAAGGATCTGCCTTCTCCGCGCGGAGGCTCAGGATCTGCTCCCGGGCGCCAACAGCAGCCACCCTTCTAGCATCTCTCGAGGACCGCCACCGCGGGTCTGAGAATGCCATGGGAGGAGGAGGGTCTGTCCCACCCTGGCCAGAGGATGTTCCCAGTCCACGGCTTCCCTCTCCCGAGGGGGAGACGAAGCAGCTTGCCACAGCTTTTTCTTGTTTTTTTCCCATCTTACCTGAGACTTTAACAATAAGGTGGAGCCTTGCCTTGAAGGTGTAATTCGTCTATTGTTTTTCTTTCCTTTGCAGGCATTAATATGTGTGTGCAAACAGGGTCTCTTTTGGCCTTTTTTTCCTGCAGGTTGTCTGAGAAATTTATCGTCCAAGTCTATATATCCTTATTCGTCAAAACGCAGCCAATGAGTGTTAACTTTACTAATGATTATGTGAGTAAAATTCAAATAAAGCTGTTCTGCTCGAGAAACAAACGTAATAATTAAAGTACTCAGACTTCTGGGGCTCAGAAAGCCATTATTAAACCTCCACATTTACAATCACTATTTATTAGCATCAATCTGTTACAGGAAACACAGCGGGAAAATTTCCACATAGCTATTACAAAGTCTGGCACTGAGACTGCAATTCGGAAGCCACTATAAAAATAGACCTTGCTGCAAAAAGGATGTCTATCACACAAAATATCAACATTTTCTTCTGAATTTCATACAGCGCACTGCTCTTGGTAAACAATGCACACCGTGTCTTAAATGTTGCCTATCTTCTCTCTCGTATAACACATAGAGCTTCGATTTTCTCTGCAGTAAAAACAGAGAAGTTGCAGAATTGATATGAATTGTTTGACAACGGAGATAAAATATTTTTATGAGTGGAAGTAGAATCAGACCCGCGGGGTTGAGTTTTAAAAAATAAAGTTTTTTCTTTAATGAATTGATAGAGTTTATGGGTTTGGCACTTTAAAAAAAATATTCACACTTCTTACAAAGGCATCAATGGAAAAATTAGCATTAACTGAATCAAGACAGATCTAGAACCTTGTAGAGGTAAAGATTCATAACAACCTTTCCCTGGCAGAATAGCCAGCCCAGCACCATGCTGGGAAAAGGCATGGCTGACATGAAGAGCTATAAGGTTGCTAGAGTTCTTGTGCCATGTCATCTCACCAGTTGTCCAGACATATCCATTTTCCCTAGGAGACATCCTCCCCTTAAGAAACAGTTCATAATTTATATTTAATCACCTTTAACCGTAGGATAGGGTTTCCACAAAGCATTCTAAAAATCCTGACTTTTACACTTAGGCAAGAGATTAAAAGTGTGACGTCTTTTTATTTACTCAAGTCTTTTAGGCATGTGTGGGAGACGTGTGTCCACAAGAACTGTATGTATTTAGTGTTAATAATTTTAAAGAAAAGCTGAGCAAGATTCAGGGAGATTTGTTGCTCCCTGTGTGGACCTCGCATGGGCATCCACAGCACCAGGAACTATGGAGACCTACCAGGATTCCTACCTGTGGTTCCAGAGGAAGACGATGATCTTGCAGGTCTTGATGTAGCTTCGCGTAGGCAACACCTTTACTGATCCTGCTTTACTCAGATGCATCCCTCAATACCACAGCAAAGGCTTTCCTCTGTGCTACTGAGATATTGACTGCTATTACAGGAAGGACCAAGGCAGGGGATATTTAGTGCCCTCTTCTTTCTCCCAGTAGTTTTGAGCATCTAATGTGAATGGCACATTAGATGTACAAATGGCACAACTAGACAGATCTTGGGTAGGATCTTGGGCTGCTGTCACACACAGAGCAGATCCTTCCCCAAAATGTTTAGTTGTTTGCTGTCATCTGAGAAGGCGCATCCAGCAGCCCATGTTAGGGCCGTGCTTTAGGAGAGGCTGGGGAAGGGAAACAGGAGATCATGCAACCCTGATGTTTACCTGTGCTTTACCTCCCACATACAGGACCCTGTCCCCAGGACCCTGCAGAGATGACCACATGAAAGATAGGATTGGGAGACCATGCTGGTCTCCTCCATTGCAAACCCATACATTTGCCTGAAAAATCCCTCCATGTGTGAACAATTACACCCATAAATCAATTCTAAAAGCAGTGTTGCTAACTGAAGATGTGAAAGTCTTTCCAGCCTGACACTGAAGCCTTCTACCTCCCACACTGCGGTTGATGCTGCTGCCATGACCACAGCTTAGGTCATGTTGCAGATTGAGTGAAGAAATATTGCTCAGAAAGGCTTCAATGCTTTGAAGGGCAAGAAGGGGTGGGATGTCAGCCTGCAATGACCACCAAAATAGAATTCATCCAGCTGGGCAATGCACCTTACAGTCTGGCTGCTATATGGGGCAGAGTTGGATGAGAGTTAAGAGCTGTGTTTCAAACCTTACTTTGGGAGTAGAAAGAAATGTCATTGGGCTCACTTCCCTGCTGATGGCTTCTAGGCTTGTCCTTATGAGAGTTTTTTGTGTCAGTCTAGGCAACTGACACTCACACATGTGCACACGCATGGCTTCCAATAACCTGTGACTCAGAAAGGTGGTTCCCTCTGTGCTTCTTTCTACCCTAAATGATGATAGGAATGACTAGATCTTCAAGGACAATTTTATAGCAGTCAGGAACATTTGGTGTCTGGTTTAGCATCTAGGGAGGACAACAAAATGTGGAAACACTGCATAGCCCGTGTTAGTAGTGAACACTACTTACTTTCATTAATTCACAAATGCCTCATGACCCTGTCCCACTGGCTTCCAGTAACCTCTACAATATCTTACTGTGTACCTGTCTCAGTTTAAAGGAAAAGTGAGATGCATACCTGAAACCACCATGACCTTTGAAATTAAGGGATTTTAATCAGGAAAAAATGTATAAAGAAGGATAACAGTTCTTAACTACAAACATGTATATAACCAAATCAGAACAGGAAAACACTGTAACCAAAACCTTTAAACGAATTAAGTTCTATTCCTGCTCCTTTCGGTGCAGTTATATTTACAGACAGCAGGATATGATATCTCACTCTGGGAGGCGTGTGGCGAGGTCCTTTCCTTGTCCTTTTGTCTGAAAGCATTGGGGGAGGTAGAGACAAGAGGGAGGGGAGGTGTAGGGCAGCAACTCCTCTGCAGGTGACATTGGCCCCCAGGGAGTCTGCAGCAATTCCAGGTAGTGGTGACCACTCTCTCTCCAAAGGAGAGAGCAGGGCACCATGGAGTAGGGGGCTGAACCAAGGCAGCTCCCTCCAAGATGCCTCCACCAATCCAGCAAAACAGTGGCTCCCACTCACAGTAGCCACCGAACAGAAGTGACACCAACTGGGAAAAAAACTCTCCCCCTACTCCCCCTCACCTTCCACCCAGCCATCAAATGGGAACTCAGAGCAATCAAAACACCCCCTTGCCACCTGTCCCAGAAAAATACCCTGAAAGATTTTGAAACTCTAACAGCACCTTGCCAGTGTCAATGAACCCCTGCAGTGCTTTAGCTGTGAGCAAGAAGAATGGGGAAGCAAAGGGGAAAATGCATGGAGACGGGGCTTCTCCTAGTCTCTGTCTTTCTCCATCTCCTCTCCTCCCAGCACTTACTGTCCTGGTATGCAGCTTCCCTGTTCCCTGATGCTTCTGGGATTGCAACATACGTGGGGACAGATAAAACGCGGAGGAAATGAACTAAGTCCCTCTCTCTCCCCAGCCTGCCTCGGTGATGACTCAGTCTTGGCCAGCCTCATTTGTGGAGAAGGAAACTCAAACACGTGGTTCCTCTACTATAAGGCCTTACACACTTGCTACTTCATATCAGGGCTTGTTCCAGGAACAATTTGCTTTCAATAACAGCACCGCTGGAAGGAGGAGAGGCTGCAGGAATGCTGCCTCTGACTGAGGTGCTTTTAGGTGGGACCCCATGTTCACAGGAGTCCTGATGCCTGGCTCTATCTACCAGGATCCACTGGGCACAAGAGGCAGATGCCTTGGCAAACAGGCATATTCTTCACAGATGAACCAAAAATGCATTGGGAGGGAAGAAACTTGTGAGATGAAGGTGAGCTGGACCAATAGCCCAAGAACAGAAGCACCTCAAGCAGGTAGTGGACCATCCCAATTGGAAAGCATTGGCAAAGAGGGAGTTGCTGAGCTTTGTTTCACAACAGAGCTGGTCTGGGTATGATGAGTGGTGCCAGTGGCAGCTTCACATCCTTCTTATTCCTTGACCCAGACTCGGGGGAAGAAAAGCATTTTCTCAGATAAGCCTTGGGACAGTATGCTTAGTATTCAAGAGTAGAATATATTTAGCAGCCATAGAAAGTAGAGGGTATAATAGTTTGTGTCTCTGTTTGCAGGGTTAGATGTGATAGTGAATCATGTAAAAGAATTTTCTCCATGAGGTGCTGGCATTTTGTTCAAGCAGAGGCAGTATATGCCATTATATATTTAACTGTGCCTGTTTTGGACATTCCCTGCAGATCTCAAAGAGCTGATGAGTGGCAAGTAGGGATTAATGACTTCATTGGCATAAGAAGGAGATAGAAGCAGGAAAGGAGGAGAGAACAGAGGGCACCTGCATCTTGTGCCAGGAGACCAAACTTTATGAAGATCAAGGCGGAGCTGGGGGAAAGATACCAGGTTCTGGGCTGTGTGGAGATTGTGTTTGAACACCGCTTCCTTGGGCCCAAACCTTCTCTAGAGAAAAGCAAACTGTTACCTGCGGGAGCCTTAGCTGGGTGTGGCATGGTAGGGCTCCAGAGTCACGTTTTCAGTGCACCCCCTCCTGGAGAAGAGGCTCTACCTCACTGTAGAAAGTGGTAGTGAAGCAGACCTCTTGCATTGTCGCTTTTAACTATTCTTTAGCACAACTGCTCAGCTCCTTCTGGTTCAAAATACGTATCTTTCACTCTCTGCAGAGCTTCCGGCAGTAAGAGCTGATCTGTCATCTGGTATGCCCTCTCCATTTCCACTGCTAACCCCTTGTTGGTGAGTCACTATTTGGCTAAGGGTGAAACTATGTGAGGTGACATTGGTAAAGATAAGCCAGCAGAATAGTAAGTCTTTTTTCTTTCTTTTAATCACACTGTAAGATGGATTAAAAATTACCAAAAAGCAGATTGGGAGTCAAACTCCTCTACTTTGCAGGCATCAGATCCTTTACTGTTCACTGGAAGTGGTAAAACTAGTTGTTAAAGTCACAGCTGGTTCCTAGCGTTGTCGTTTAAAGTCTCACAGCTTCATCATCTGCTCCAACATCATTGATGGTTTGGTTATATTCATCTCCTAGACCTTAGTGAGACAGTTTCACTTCATGCAGAAAGAAATACATCTGATGGTAGAATTTCAAGACAGAATTTCAATCTTTGCATGAGATTAGCTGGAGGTAAAGACAGAGAAAAGGACCATAAAGCTTAGCGCTGCATGACCCTTACATGTGAATGAAGGGGATTCCTTAGGAGCATCCCCTGAAGAAGCAAAAAGAGAACTGAAACTGGGACCACCGAGGTTTCTACTCCATCCTTCTACCCAAAGCAGTACTGATCCAGACTCATTGCTCTGTTCTCTTCACTAAGACCTACAAAGCTACAGATTTTCCAGACTTGCTCCATTCCAGTGCATTCCTATCATGAGTGCATTTTCCCAATTGGACTGATGTCCAGTCAGTCTTGTGTATCACACTTACAGCCTATGGTTTTTTGTCCTGTGGACAAGGACAAGACAGTATATTTCCCTTCTCTTTGAAACACCCTCCCAAAAAGCCAAAGGACAAGATTTTGAGAAGAAAATTAATTTTTTAAGCCACTTCTGGAATAAAAAACTTGTTAGAGATTTATTATAGACTTTGGCAAAGCAGTTTCACCAGCACTCAGAAAGCAGTGGCTGGAAAGAGTAGGCCTACAAGGCAAGTAGAGGAATCATACTCCAAGCAGTGATGGAAGACAACTTCATCAATGGGTGGATAGGCAGAAGGATGACCTGGCAGCTGAAAGCAGGGGGACTCAGAAGAGAGGCAAGCAGAGGCTGAAGTAGTTTGGGCTGTTAGGAGAAGCCAGAGGGAGGTATTAATAAAGAAGGGTGAAGAAAAAGGTAACTGATGTTGTGCCAAGACCTCAACAGCTACAGGATTATAATGTCAATGAGATCATTAGCTGGGAATGCCAGGGAACAAGTCATGATACAGAAACCAGGTGCTTTGTGTGTTTTACTTAGCTATTAATTGCAGCTTGCACCTTTCCCGCCAAAGCTTAATCCCCCCTTGTGACGTGATGGAGTTTGCTCCTCTGTTTCTACATTCCTCCTGGTTCATACACTAAGGAAAAGTGTTGGGATTCCAGCAGAGATTCACATTTTCTCCACACTAGTGTTTATTCACTGTTAGGTGCAGGGTTTCTTCCAACTGTCCCTGGTCAGCACAGATCAGGTTCACCAAGTCCAGCTTGCTCAGGGCTCTAAATAAAGCTATTTTTGGCAAAGTATCTCATAAAGCTGCCTCACAGTTCCTGGTTAGACTTATCCCAATTCCTTTAGATGTAGGCACTGGAAATTGTCAGGAAAACTGCAGAGATGTAGGAGATAAAAATACATTTTGGGTGGCAGATTTATATCCTGCTCCAGCAAAGTCTCATTAGCTCCTATGCCTGATTTTATCCCATCCTCTCAGCTGGGGTTTGAGAAGTGCGGTAAGCCACACGCGAGTGCTGCTCATGGAAAACCTAAACAATCCTGGCCTCCCAGTGGAGCCCCAGCAATTGGATGTCAAAGGGCTGGAAGCAGCGATAGCTTTTTGGAAAATCTTAGCATCCATGCTTCTTCTCCACATGTGGCCACTAGAAATATCAGGGCTTAATTCTTCACTGCTTGTAAACTTGAAAACACTGGAGAGAGGGAGGCTCAGGACTGGGAGAGCTTTCACAGGTCAGGGTCAGGACCAAGGAAGAAGCAAGCTGGCACCTGCAGGCCATGCTAGCATCAGGTTGGGGAGATCAGACCCAGGATGATGTGGTGTTTCTTCTGCATGCTTGTAGAATGCCAGCCTGGCTCTGTGCCTGGTTATGGATCCCAGAGTGGGAGATGGAGGAGGATGCAGCAGGAGCTAAAAGCTAGCCAGCGAGAAAGCAACTGGAGAGACAGCACTTCCCTCCATGGGACAGGGAAGGAGCTAGAGTTGGAAGATGGGAGAGTGGCAAAGAGGAAGAGAAGAGGTATGATGTCCTTGCAAGCCTTTCTCTCCTTCAGGGCTGCATGTAATGAAGCATAGGGCACAAAGCAATGGCACAGATCGAGTAACTCTCAGGCAAAGGCAGAGCTGGGAATCACCAATGGATGGGAAGGAGCCAGAAAGTCATCACATCCCAGTCTGCGGGTGCAGTGGAATGTCCCATTAATTTGAAGTTCTAGTGCTCCCTCTCTGCCTGCTGTTTCTTTAGCAAATATGAAGCAGCTGGATGAGACAACTCAGTTCACCAATCCAACAAAATCCAACATCCTGCAAGAAGTGCCATTTTCAGAAACAACTCACTCTGCACTTGTATCTGCACTGTCTTTGAAACAAAGCAAGAGCTGGGTGGTGTAGCAGGATCTGGGAGCCAGGAAGAGGCTGGCAGGGTGACAAAGGAGAGCAATCATGGATGCAGCACAGCTGCTGGAAGAGTGAGGAGAGGGAATAAAACCTGTGGGAAGTGATTTACCTGACAGCTTGTGAAGTGCTTGGAGGGCACTTCTGTTCCTCTAACCCCTCTTCACTGTGGGATATTAGTCATACTTCTGGCACAGTTTTCTGCTTAGGGATGAACTCATAGGAGAGAATAAGAGATGAGTGAATGCCTCAAGTACCCTTAGAGCTCCTTGTGGAAAGTGAGACCAGAAAAAGTGAGACCAGAGAATGTGGATGTTCACTGTGCAGCCTTGAGTTTTCCTCCACTGATGCAACCTCTGTATGGGGATTCTGAGGGAGGGAAAAGTTGCAACTATTTCGCCCAGGAGTAGGTTTCAAGCCATACAAGAAAAACGAAGGCTGCTCACATGAGCTTAATTCTTGCAAGTCCTGTTTTCCAAGCATTTGTGTATATAACCTTGATGCTGCACTTCTGATGTTTCTTTTTTATATTCAGCTTTAAGGAGAACCATAAGGCTTATCCTGTATTGCAGAGTGCTGTGGGAAAAAACAAAACAAAACAAAACAAAACACATTTCTCCAAGAAGCTTATATTTAAATTCGGCCACAAAAGCCACTGAGAGAAAACACAGTAAGTTTTAGAAACAAGAACATGTTTGCAAAGAGAGGGGAGAGCTGTTCTGTACCCATTGTGGAGTGCTACAACAACAAGAGGAAATGAGGATGGAGCAGATGACTTGGGACCCTTCCTAACAGTGAGAAAAGTGAGGAACATTGAGAAGACCAGAAGAAACTGTCTGAATACTCTAACATCTCTCAACTCAACCTCTCTCACCTCTAACTACCCTCCATCCCATCACATCAACACCCTACCTATAACCCCCTTCCCCCTTCTTCATTCATCTCCTCCAATCCCCAATCACCCTCACACAAAAACCCTCCAACCAATCAACCAACCATCCCACCCCTACCATACATACATCCCCACTTTCCCACCCACCAAACAACTTTCCTTACACCTCACCCATTACCCACCACCTCCAATCAATACATATCCTCCCAAAAATCCAATAACCTTAACAAAATCTTACCCCTCATACAATTATAATTCCACCCTCCACAACCAAACATCACCCCACCTTCTCACACCAAATCCTACCAACCCAAAATCCATAAACTCATTACATCACTACCTACATCACACATCCCTCCCCCAACCCCCTATACACTCTTCACCATCTATCCCTTCTCAACCTTTCCCAATTATCCCCTCTCTCCACCTTCCTTCCTCTCCATAACCCCTATCTTTCATCCCCTCCTATACCCCTCTCTCTCCTCCCCTTCACACACTTCCATTACCCCCCTCATCCATCCTCCCCCTTCAATCAAATCCACTAAAATTCCCCTCCCCTTCTCTCCTATTTCCTTCTTCCCCCCTTCTAACCCCACATCCCCCCCCCCTATCTTCTTCTTTCAAATAACCTCATTAAACATACTTCCACAACATAAAACAACTAAAACACACATTACCACTCCCAAACCTAAATCACCATTTTCAAATAAAACCTTCATCCCCACATCATAAAACAATCCTACTCCCTCCTAAATCCCTCCCTTTCCCCCCCCATCTCTTTCTTCTTCCCCTATTCTAATATCATATATCACCATTACCAAATATAACAATTCCCACTCATACTCCTATAACCCCTCCCCACCCTCATCCCCTTCTCCCCCCTAATTTCCCTTACATTCTTTATAATCTTTCTCTCCCTCCCACTTTCTTACCCCTTTCCCCACCTTCCTAACTCTTCTCCTCTCCAAAACCCCTCCCTACCCAAACACAAATCCTCCTCTCCCATATTTCACAACACCAAAAACAACCCAACTAATAACTACATCAAT